>CM071610.1:25947844-25970344 GCA_036365135.1 Miichthys miiuy | reverse complement strand
AAGAAAGAATCTTGGGGAAAGTTAGTCAGCCTCTATGCGTCCATGGCTCACACCGGAGGTGAAATGCTTCTGCACAAGAAAGAAAGAAAGAAAGAAAGAAAGAAAGAAAGAAAGAAAGAAAGAATCTTGGGGAAACCTAGTCAGCCTACAGGTGTCCATGGCTGCCACCAGAGGTGAAAGGCTTCTTCTTTGGGTAAGAAAGAAAGAATTTGGGAAATCTAGTCAGCCTCCAGGTGTCCATGGCTGCCACTGGAGGTGAAATGCTTCTGCACAAGAAAGAAAGAAAGAAAGAAAGAAAGAAAGAAAGAAAGAAAGAATCTTGGGGAAAGCTAGTCAACCTCTATGCATCCATGGCTCACACCGGACGTGAAATGCTTCTGCACAAGAAAGAAAGAAAGAAAGAAAGAAAGAAAGAAAGAAAGAAAGAAAGAAAGGAAGAAAGAAAGAATCTTGGGAAAAGCTAGGCAGCCTCCATGCATCCATAGCTGACACTGGAGGTGAAAAGGTTCTTCACAAGAAAGAAAGAAAGAATCTTGGGGAAACCTAGTCAGCCTCCAGGTGTACATGGCTGCCACTGGAGGTGAAATGCTTCTGCACAAGAAAGAAAGAAAGAAAGAAAGAAAGAAAGAAAGAAAGAAAGAAAGAAAGAATCTTGGGGAAAGCTAGTCAGCCTCTATGCATCCATGGCTCACACTGGAGGTGAAAGGGTTCTGCTCAAAAAAGAAAGAAAGAAAGAAAGAAAGAAAGAAAGAAAGAAAGAAAGAAAGAAAGAAAGAAAGAATCTTGAGGAAAGCTAGTCAGCCTCCATGCATCCATAGCTGACACTGGAGGTGAAAAGGTTCTTCACAAGAAAGAAAGAAAGAATCTTGCGGAAACCTAGTCAGCCTCCAGGTGTCCATGGCTGCCACTGGAGGTGAAAAGGTTCTTCACAAGAAAGAAAAAAAGAAAGAAAGAAAGAAAGAAAGAAAGAAAGAAAGAAAGAAAGAATCTTGGGAAACCTAGTCAGCCTACAGGTGTCCATGGCTGCCACTGGAGGTGAAAAGGTTCTTCACAAGTAAGAAATAAAGAATTTGGGAAACCTAGTCAGCCTCCAGGTGTCCATGGCTGCCACCGGAGGTGAAAAGGTTCTTCACAAGTAAGAAAGAAAGAATTTCGGGGAAACCTAGTCAGCCTCCAGGTGTCCATGGCTGCCACTGGAGGTGAAATGCTTCTGCACAAGAAAGAAAGAAAGAAAGAAAGAAAGAAAGAAAGAAAGAAAGAAAGAAAGAAAGAATCTTGGGAAAGCTAGTCAACCTCTATGCAGCCATGGCTCACACTGGAGGTGAAATGCTTCTGCACAAGAAAGAAAGAAAGAAAGAAAGAAAGAAAGAATGAATGAATCTTGGGAAAGCTAGTCAGCCTCCATGCATCCATAGCTGACACTGGAGGTGAAAGGTTCTTCAGAAGAAAGAAAGAAACAAAGAATCTTGGGAAACCTAGTCAGCCTCCAGGTGTCCATGGCTGCCACTGGAGGTGAAATGCTTCTGCACAAGAAAGAAAGTAAGAAAGTAAAAAGAAAGAAAGAAAGAAAGAAAGAAAGAAAGAAAGAAAGAAAGAAAGAAAGAAAGAACTAATCTTGAGGAAACCTAGTCAGCCTCCAGGTGTCCATGGCTACCACTGTAGGTGAAATACTTCTGCACAAGAAAGAAAGACAGAAAGAAAGAAAGAAAGAAAGAAAGAAAGAAAGAAAGAATCTTGGGAAACCTAGTCAGCCTCCAGGTGTCCATGGCTGCCACTGGAGGTGAAATGGTTCTGCACAAGAAAGAAAGAAAGAAAGAAAGAAAGAAAGAAAGAAAGAAAGAAAGAAAGAAAGAAAGAATCTTGGGAAACCTAGTCAGCCTCCAGGTGTGCATGGCTGCCACTGGAGGTGAAATGCTTCTGCACAAGTAAGAAAGAAAGAAAGAAAGAAAGAAAGAAAGAAAGAAAGAATCTTGGGAAAGCTAGTCAACCTCTATGCATCCATGGCTCACACTGGAGGTGAAATGCTTCTGCACAAAAAGAAAGAAAGAAAGAAAGAAAGAAAGAAAGAAAGAAAGAAAGAAAGAAAGAAAGAAAGAAAGAAAGAAAGCATGAATCTTGGGAAAGCTAGTCAGCCTCCATGCATCCATAGCTGACACTGGAGGTGAAAAGGTTCTTCACAAGAGAGAAAGAAAGAATCTTGGGAAACCTAGTCAGCCTCCAGGTGTCCATGGCTGCCACTGGAGGTGAAATGCTTCTGCACAAGAAAGAAAGTAAGAAAGAAAGAAAGAAAGAAAGAAAGAAAGAAAGAACTAATCTTGAGGAAACCTAGTCAGCCTCCAGGTGTCCATGGCTGCCACTGGAGGTGAAATACTTCTGCACAAGAAAGAAAGACAGAGAGAAAGAAAGAAAGAAAGAAAGAAAGAAAGAAAGAAAGAAAGAAAGAAAGAAGAAAGAATCTTGGGAAAGTTAGTCAGCCTCTATGTCCATGGCTCACACGGAGGTGAAATGCTTCTGCACAAGAAAGAAAGAAAGAATCTTGGGAAACCTAGTCAGCCTCCAGGTGTACATGGCTGCCACTGGAGGTGAAATGCTTCTGCACAAGAAAGAAAGTAAGAAAGTAAAAAAGAAAGAAAGAAAGAAAGAAAGAAAGAAAGAAAGAAAGAAAGAAAGAACTAATCTTGAGGAAACCTAGTCAGCCTCAGGTGTCCATGGCTACCACTGTAGGTGAAATACTTCTGCACAAGAAAGAAAGACAGAAAGAAAGAAAGAAAGAAAGAAAGAAAGAAAGAAAGAATCTTGGGGAAACCTAGTCAGCCTCCAGGTGTCCATGGCTGCCACTGGAGGTGAAATGCTTCTGCACAAGAAAGAAAGAAAGAAAGAAAGAAAGAAAGAAAGAAAGAAAGAAAGAAAGAATCTTGGGAAACCTAGTCAGCCTCCAGGTGTGCATGGCTGCCACTGGAGGTGAAATGCTTCTGCACAAGTAAGAAAGAAAGAAAGAAAGAAAGAAAGAAAGAAAGAAAGAAAGAATCTTGGGAAAGCTAGTCAACCTCTATGCATCCATGGCTCACACTGGAGGTGAAATGCTTCTGCACAAAAAAGAAAGAAAGAAAGAAAGAAAGAAAGAAAGAAAGAAAGAAAGAAAGAAAGAATGAATCTTGGGGAAAGCTAGTCAGCCTCCATGCATCCATAGCTGACACTGGAGGTGAAAAGGTTCTTCACAAGAAAGAAAGAAAGAATCTTGGGGAAACCTAGTCAGCCTCCAGGTGTCCATGGCTGCCACTGGAGGTGAAATGCTTCTGCACAAGAAAGAAAGAAAGAAAGAAAGAAAGAAAGAAAGAAAGAAAGAAAGAAAGAAAGAAAGAAAGAAAGAAAGAAAGAACTAATCTTGAGGAAACCTAGTCAGCCTCCAGGTGTCCATGGCTGCCACTGGAGGTGAAATACTTCTGCACAAGAAAGAAAGACAGAGAGAAAGAAAGAAAGAAAGAAAGAAAGAAAGAAAGAAAGAAAGAAGAAAGAATCTTGGGAAAGTTAGTCAGCCTCTATGTGTCCATGGCTCACACTGGAGGTGAAATGCTTCTGCACAAGAAAGAAAGAAAGAATCTTGGGAAACCTAGTCAGCCTCCAGGTGTACATGGCTGCCACTGGAGGTGAAATGCTTCTGCACAAGAAAGAAAGAAAGAAAGAAAGAAAGAAAGAAAGAAAGAAAGAAAGAATCTTGGGGAAAGCTAGTCAGCCTCTATGCATCCATGGCTCACACTGGAGGTGAAAGGGTTCTGCACAAAAAAAAGGAAGAAAGAAAGAAAGAAAGAAAGAAAGAAAGAAAGAAAGAAAGAAAGAAAGAAAGAATCTTGGGAAAGTTAGTCAGCCTCCATGCATCCATGGCTGACACTGTAGGTGAAAAGGTTCTTCAGAAGAAAGAAAGAAAGAATCTTGGAAACCTATTCAGCCTCCAGGTGTCCATGGCTGCCACTGGAGATGAAAAGGTTCTTCACAAGAAAGAAAGAAAGAAAGAAAGAAATAAAGAAAGAAAGAAAGAAAGAAAGAATCTTGGGGAAACCTAGTCAGCCTACAGGTGTCCATGGCTGCCACCGGAGGTGAAAGGTTCTTCACAAGTAAGAAATAAAGAATTTGGGAAACCTAGTCAGCCTCCAGGTGTCCATGGCTGCCACCGAGGTGAAAAGGTTCTTCACAAGTAAGAAAGAAAGAATTTCGGGAAACTAGTCAGCCTCCAGGTGTCCATGGCTGCCACTGGAGGTGAAATGCTTCTGCACAAGAAAGAAAGAAAGAAAGAAAGAAAGAAAGAAAGAAAGAAAGAAAGAAAGAAAGAATCTTGGGGAAAGCTAGTCAACCTCTATGCAGCCATGGCTCACACTGGAGGTGAAATGCTTCTGCACAAGAAAGAAAGAAAGAAAGAAAGAAAGAAAGAAAGAATGAATCTTGGGGAAAGCTAGTCAGCCTCCATGCATCCATAGCTGACACTGTAGGTGAAAGGTTCTTCAGAAGAAAGAAAGAAAGAATCTTAGGAAACCTATTCAGCCTCCAGGTGTCCATGGCTGCCAGTGGAGATGAAAGGTTCTTCACAAGAAAGAAAGAAAGAAAGAAAGAAAGAAAGAAAGAAAGAAAGAAAGAAAGAAAGAATCTTGGGAAACCTAGTCAGCCTACAGGTGTCCATGGCTGCCACTGGAGGTGAAAAGGTTCTTCACAAGTAAGAAATAAAGAATTTGGGAAACCTAGTCAGCCTCCAGGTGTCCATGGCTGCCACCGAGGTGAAAAGGTTCTTCACAAGTAAGAAAGAAAGAATTTGGGAAACCTAGTCAGCCTCCAGGTGTCCATGGCTGCCACTGGAGGTGAAATGCTTCTGCACAAGAAAGAAAGAAAGAAAGAAAGAAAGAAAGAAAGAAATAAAGAAAGAAAGAAAGAAAGAAAGAATCTTGGGAAAGCTAGTCAACCTCTATGCAGCCATGGCTCACACTGGAGGTGAAATGCTTCTGCACAAGAAAGAAAGAAAGAAAGAAAGAAAGAAAGAAAGAAAGAATGAATCTTGGGGAAAGCTAGTCAGCCTCCATGCATCCATAGCTGACACTGGAGGTGAAAAGGTTCTTCAGAAGAAAGAAAGAAACAAAGAATCTTGGGAAACCTAGTCAGCCTCCAGGTGTCCATGGCTGCCACTGGAGGTGAAATGCTTCTGCACAAGAAAGAAAGTAAGAAAGAAAAAAGAAAGAAAGAAAGAAAGAAAGAAAGAAAGAAAGAAAGAAAGAAAGAAAGAAAGAAAGAACTAATCTTGAGGAAACCTAGTCAGCCTCCAGGTGTCCATGGCTACCACTGTAGGTGAAATACTTCTGCACAAGAAAGAAAGACAGAAAGAAAGAAAGAAAGAAAGAAAGAAAGAAAGAAAGAAAGAAAGAAAGAATCTTGGGAAACCTAGTCAGCCTCCAGGTGTCCATGGCTGCCACTGGAGGTGAAATGGTTCTGCACAAGAAAGAAAGAAAGAAAGAAAGAAAGAAAGAAAGAAAGAAAGAAAGAATCTTGGGAAACCTAGTCAGCCTCCAGGTGTCCATGGCTGCCACTGGAGGTGAAATGCTTCTGCACAAGAAAGAAAGAAAGAAAGAAAGAAAGAAAGAAAGAAAGAAAGAAAGAAAGAATCTTGGGGAAAGCTAGTCAACCTCTATGCATCCATGGCTCACACTGGAGGTGAAATGCTTCTGCACAAAAAAGAAAGAAAGAAAGAAAGAAAGAAAGAAAGAAAGAAAGAAAGAAAGAAAGAAAGAAAGAAAGAATCTTGAGGAAAGCTAGTCAGCCTCCATGCATCCATAGCTGACACTGGAGGTGAAAAGGTTCTTCACAAGAAAGAAAGAAAGAATCTTGGGGAAACCTAGTCAGCCTCCAGGTGTCCATGGCTGCCACTGGAGGTGAAATGCTTCTGCACAAGAAAGAAAGAAAGAAAGAAAGAAAGAAAGAAAGAAAGAAAGAAAGAAAGAAAGAAAGAACTAATCTTGAGGAAACCTAGTCAGCCTCCAGGTGTCCATGGCTGCCACTGGAGGTGAAATACTTGCAGAAGAAAGAAAGACAGAGAGAAAGAAAGAAAGAAAGAAAGAAAGAAAGAAAGAAAGAAAGAAAGAAAGAAAGAAAGAATCTTGGGGAAAGTTAGTCAGCCTCTATGCGTCCATGGCTCACACCGGAGGTGAAATGCTTCTGCACAAGAAAGAAAGAAAGAATCTTGGGGAAACCTAGTCAGCCTCCAGGTGTCCATGGCTGCCACTGGAGGTGAAATGCTTCTGCACAAGAAAGAAAGAAAGAAAGAAAGAAAGAAAGAAAGAAAGAAAGAAAGAAAGAAAGAAAGAAAGAAAGAAAGAAAGAATCTTGGGAAAGCTAGTCAGCCTCTATGCATCCATGGCTCACACTGGAGGTGAAAGGGTTCTGCACAAAAAAGGAAGAAAGAAAGAAAGAAAGAAAGAAAGAAAGAAAGAAAGAAAGAAAGAAAGAAAGAAAGAAAGAATCTTGGGGAAAGTTAGTCAGCCTCCATGCATCCATGGCTGACACTGGAGGTGAAAAGGTTCTTCACAAGAAAGAAAGAAAGAATCTTGGGAAACCTATTCAGCCTCCAGGTGTCCATGGCTGCCACTGGAGATGAAAAGGTTCTTCACAAGAAAGAAAGAAAGAAAGAAAGAAAGAAAGAAAGAATCTTGGGAAACCTAGTCAGCCTACAGGTGTCCATGGCTGCCACTGGAGGTGAAAAGGTTCTTCACAAGTAAGAAATAAAGAATTTCGGGAAACCTAGTCAGCCTCCAGGTGTCCATGGCTGCCACGGAGGTGAAAAGGTTCTTCACAAGTAAGAAAGAAAGAATTTTGGGAAACCTAGTCAGCCTCCAGGTGTCCATGGCTGCCACTGGAGGTGAAATGCTTCTGCACAAGAAAGAAAGAAAGAAAGAAAGAAAGAAAGAAAGAAAGAAAGAAAGAAAGAAAGAAAGAAAGAATCTTGGGAAAGCTAGTCAACCTCTATGCAGCCATGGCTCACACTGGAGGTGAAATGCTTCTGCACAAGAAAGAAAGAAAGAAAGAAAGAAAGAAAGAATGAATGAATCTTGGGAAAGCTAGTCAGCCTCCATGCATCCATAGCTGACACTGGAGGTGAAAAGGTTCTTCAGAAGAAAGAAAGAAAGAAAGAATCTTGGGAAACCTAGTCAGCCTCCAGGTGTCCATGGCTGCCACTGGAGGTGAAATGCTTCTGCACAAGAAAGAAAGTAAGAAAGTAAAAAGAAAGAAAGAAAGAAAGAAAGAAAGAAAGAAAGAAAGAAAGAACTAATCTTGAGGAAACCTAGTCAGCCTCCAGGTGTCCATGGCTACCACTGTAGGTGAAATACTTCTGCACAAGAAAGAAAGACAGAAAGAAAGAAAGAAAGAAAGAAAGAAAGAAAGAAAGAAAGAAAGAAAGAAAGAATCTTGGGGAAACCTAGTCAGCCTCCAGGTGTCCATGGCTGCCACTGGAGGTGAAATGGTTCTGCACAAGAAAGAAAGAAAGAAAGAAAGAATCTTGGGAAACCTAGTCAGCCTCCAGGTGTGCATGGCTGCCACTGGAGGTGAAATGCTTCTGCACAAGAAAGAAAGAAAGAAAGAAAGAAAGAAAGAAAGAATCTGGGGAAAGCTAGTCAACCTCTATGCATCCATGGCTCACACTGGAGGTGAAATGCTTCTGCACAAAAAAGAAAGAAAGAAAGAAAGAAAGAAAGAAAGAAAGAAAGAAAGAAAGAAAGAAAGAAAGAAAGCATGAATCTTGGGAAAGCTAGTCAGCCTCCATGCATCCATAGCTGACACTGGAGGTGAAAAGGTTCTTCACAAGAGAGAAAGAAAGAATCTTGGGGAAACCTAGTCAGCCTCCAGGTGTCCATGGCTGCCACTGGAGGTGAAATGCTTCTGCACAAGAAAGAAAGAAAGAAAGAAAGAAAGAAAGAAAGAAAGAAAGAAAGAAAGAAAGAACTAATCTTGAGGAAACCTAGTCAGCCTCCAGGTGTCCATGGCTGCCACTGGAGGTGAAATACTTCTGCAGAAGAAAGAAAGACAGAGAAAGAAAGAAAGAAAGAAAGAAAGAAAGAAAGAAAGAAGAAAGAATCTTGGGAAAGTTAGTCAGCCTCTATGTCCATGGCTCACACCGGACGTGAAATGCTTCTGCACAAGAAAGAAAGAAAGAAAGAAAGAAAGAAAGAAAGAAAGAAAGAAAGAAAGAAAGAAAGAATCTTGGGGAAACCTAGTCAGCCTACAGGTGTCCATGGCTGCCACCAGAGGTGAAAGGCTTCTTTGGGTAAGAAAGAAAGAATTTCGGGAAATCTAGTCAGCCTCCAGGTGTCCATGGCTGCCACTGGAGGTGAAATGCTTCTGCACAAGAAAGAAAGAAAGAAAGAAAGAAAGAAAGAAAGAAAGAAAGAATCTTGGGGAAAGCTAGTCAACCTCTATGCATCCATGGCTCACACTGGAGGTGAAATGCTTCTGCACAAAAAAGAAAGAAAGAAAGAAAGAAAGAAAGAAAGAAAGAAAGAAAGAAAGAAAGAAAGCATGAATCTTGGGGAAAGCTAGTCAGCCTCCATGCATCCATAGCTGACACTGGAGGTGAAAAGGTTCTTCACAAGAAAGAAAGAAAGAATCTTGGGGAAACCTAGTCAGCCTCCAGGTGTCCATGGCTGCCACTGGAGGTGAAATGCTTCTGCACAAGAAAGAAAGTAAGAAAGAAAGAAAGAAAGAAAGAAAGAAAGAAAGAAAGAAAGAAAGAAAGAACTAATCTTGAGGAAACCTAGTCAGCCTCCAGGTGTCCATGGCTGCCACTGGAGGTGAAATACTTCTGCACAAGAAAGAAAGACAGAGAGAAAGAAAGAAAGAAAGAAAGAAAGAAAGAAAGAAAGAAAGAAAGAAAGAAAGAAAGAAAGAAAGAATCTTGGGGAAAGCTAGTCAGCCTCTATGCATCCATGGCTCACACTGGAGGTGAAAGGGTTCTGCACAAAAAAAAGGAAGAAAGAAAGAAAGAAAGAAAGAAAGAAAGAAAGAAAGAAAGAAAGAAAGAATCTTGGGGAAAGTTAGTCAGCCTCCATGCATCCATGGCTGACACTGGAGGTGAAAAGGTTCTTCAGAAGAAAGAAAGGAAGAATCTTGGGAAACCTAGTCAGCCTCCAGGTGTCCATGGCTGCCACTGGAGGTGAAAAGGTTCTTCACAAGAAAGAAAGAAAGAATCTTGCGGAAACCTAGTCAGCCTCCAGGTGTCCATGGCTGCCACTGGAGGTGAAATGCTTCTGCACAAGAAAGAAAGAAAGAAAGAAAGAAAGAAAGAAAGAAAGAAAGAAAGAAAGAAAGAAAGAAAGAATCTTGGGAAACCTAGTCAGCCTCCAGGTGTCCATGGCTGCCACTGGAGGTGAAATGCTTCTGCACAAGAAAGAAAGAAAGAAAGAAAGAAAGAAAGAAAGAAAGAAAGAAAGAATCTTGGGGAAACCTAGTCAGCCTACAGGTGTCCATGGCTGCCACCAGAGGTGAAAGGCTTCTTCTTTGGGTAAGAAAGAAAGAATTTCGGGAAATCTAGTCAGCCTCCAGGTGTCCATGGCTGCCACTGGAGGTGAAATGCTTCTGCACAAGAAAGAAAGAAAGAAAGAAAGAAAGAAAGAATCTTGGGAAAGCTAGTCAACCTCTATGCATCCATGGCTCACACTGGAGGTGAAATGCTTCTGCACAAAAAGAAAGAAAGAAAGAAAGAAAGAAAGAAAGAAAGAAAGAAAGAAAGAAAGAAAGAAAGAATCTTGGGAAACCTAGTCAGCCTCCAGGTGTCCATGGCTGCCACTGGAGGTGAAATGCTTCTGCATAAGAAAGAAAGAAAGAATCTTGCGGAAACCTAGTCAGCCTCCAGGTGTCCATGGCTGCCACTGGAGGTGAAATGCTTCTGCACAAGTAAGAAATAAAGAATTTCGGAAACCTAGTCAGCCTCCAGGTGTCCATGGCTGCCACGGAGGTGAAAAGGTTCTTCACAAGTAAGAAAGAAAGAATTTCGGGGAAACCTAGTCAGCCTCCAGGTGTCCATGGCTGCCACTGGAGGTGAAATGCTTCTGCACAAGAAAGAAAGAAAGAAAGAAAGAAAGAAAGAAAGAAAGAAAGAATCTTGGGGAAAGCTAGTCAACCTCTATGCATCCATGGCTCACACTGGAGGTGAAATGCTTCTGCACAAAAAAGAAAGAAAGAAAGAAAGAAAGAAAGAAAGAAAGAAAGAAAGAAAGAAAGAAAGAAAGAAAGAATGAATCTTGGGAAAGCTAGTCAGCCTCCATGCATCCATAGCTGACACTGGAGGTGAAAAGGTTCTTCACAAGAAAGAAAGAAAGAATCTTGGGGAAACCTAGTCAGCCTCCAGGTGTCCATGGCTGCCACTGGAGGTGAAATGCTTCTGCACAAGAAAGAAAGAAAGAAAGAAAGAAAGAAAGAAAGAAAGAAAGAAAGAAAGAATCTTGGGGAAAGCTAGTCAGCCTCTATGCATCCATGGCTCACACTGGAGGTGAAAGGGTTCTGCACAAAAAAAAGGAAGAAAGAAAGAAAGAAAGAAAGAAAGAAAGAAAGAAAGAAAGAAAGAAAGAAAGAATCTTGGGGAAAGTTAGTCAGCCTCCATGCATCCATGGCTGACACTGGAGGTGAAAAGGTTCTTCACAAGAAAGAAAGAAAGAATCTTGCGGAAACCTAGTCAGCCTCCAGGTGTCCATGGCTGCCACTGGAGGTGAAAAGGTTCTTCACAAGAAAGAAAGAAAGAAAGAAAGAAAGAAAGAAAGAAAGAAAGAAAGAAAGAATCTTGGGGAAACCTAGTCAGCCTACAGGTGTCCATGGCTGCCACCGGAGGTGAAAGGTTCTTCACAAGTAAGAAAAAAGAATTTGGGAAACCTAGTCAGCCTCCAGGTGTCCATGGCTGCCACCGAGGTGAAAAGTTTCTTCACAAGCAAGAAAGAAAGAATTTGGGAAACTAGTCAGCCTCCAGGTGTCCATGGCTGCCACTGGAGGTGAAATGCTTCTGCACAAGAAAGAAAGAAAGAAAGAAAGAAAGAAAGAAAGAAAGAAAGAAAGAATCTTGGGAAAGCTAGTCAACCTCTATGCAGCCATGGCTCACACTGGAGGTGAAATGCTTCTGCACAAGAAAGAAAGAAAGAAAGAAAGAAAGAAAGAAAGAAAGAAAGAAAGAAAGAAAGAAAGAAAGAAAGAATGAATGAATCTTGGGGAAAGCTAGTCAGCCTCCATGCATCCATAGCTGACACTGGAGGTGAAAAGGTTCTTCAGAAGAAAGAAAGAAAGAAAGAATCTTGGGGAAACCTAGTCAGCCTCCAGGTGTCCATGGCTGCCACTGGAGGTGAAATGCTTCTGCACAAGAAAGAAAGTAAGAAAGTAAAAGAAAGAAAGAAAGAAAGAAAGAAAGAAAGAAAGAAAGAAAGAAAGAAAGAACTAATCTTGAGGAAACCTAGTCAGCCTCCAGGTGTCCATGGCTACCACTGGAGGTGAAATACTTCTGCACAAGAAAGAAAGACAGAGAGAAAGAAAGAAAGAAAGAAAGAAAGAAAGAAAGAATCTTGGGAAACCTAGTCAGCCTCCAGGTGTCCATGGCTGCCACTGGAGGTGAAATGGTTCTGCACAAGAAAGAAAGAAAGAAAGAAAGAAAGAAAGAAAGAAAGAAAGAAAGAAAGAAAGAAAGAAAGAAAGAAAGAATCTTGGGGAAACCTAGTCAGCCTCCAGGTGTGCATGGCTGCCACTGGAGGTGAAATGCTTCTGCACAAGTAAGAAAGAAAGAAAGAAAGAAAGAAAGAAAGAAAGAAAGAATCTTGGGAAAGCTAGTCAACCTCTATGCATCCATGGCTCACACTGGAGGTGAAATGCTTCTGCACAAAAAAGAAAGAAAGAAAGAAAGAAAGAAAGAAAGAAAGAAAGAAAGAAAGAAAGAAAGAAAGCATGAATCTTGGGGAAAGCTAGTCAGCCTCCATGCATCCATAGCTGACACTGGAGGTGAAAAGGTTCTTCACAAGAAAGAAAGAAAGAATCTTGCGGAAACCTAGTCAGCCTCCAGGTGTCCATGGCTGCCACTGGAGGTGAAATGCTTCTGCACAAGAAAGAAAGTAAGAAAGAAAGAAAGAAAGAAAGAAAGAAAGAAAGAACTAATCTTGAGGAAACCTAGTCAGCCTACAGGTGTCCATGGCTGCCACTGGAGGTGAAATACTTCTGCAGAAGAAAGAAAGACAGAGAAAGAAAGAAAGAAAGAAAGAAAGAAAGAAAGAAAGAAAGAAAGAAAGAAAGAAAGAAAGAATCTTGGGGAAAGTTAGTCAGCCTCTATGCGTCCATGGCTCACACCGGACGTGAAATGCTTCTGCACAAGAAAGAAAGAAAGAATCTTGGGAAACTAGTCAGCCTCCAGGTGTACATGGCTGCCACTGGAGGTGAAATGCTTCTGCACAAGAAAGAAAGTAAGAAAGTAAAAAGAAAGAAAGAAAGAAAGAAAGAAAGAAAGAAAGAAAGAAAGAAAGAAAGAAAGAACTAATCTTGAGGAAACCTAGTCAGCCTCCAGGTGTCCATGGCTACCACTGTAGGTGAAATACTTCTGCACAAGAAAGAAAGACAGAAAGAAAGAAAGAAAGAAAGAAAGAAAGAAAGAAAGAAAGAAAGAAAGAATCTTGGGAAACCTAGTCAGCCTCCAGGTGTCCATGGCTGCCACTGGAGGTGAAATGGTTCTGCACAAGAAAGAAAGAAAGAAAGAAAGAAAGAAAGAAAGAAAGAAAGAAAGAAAGAAAGAATCTTGGGAAACCTAGTCAGCCTCCAGGTGTGCATGGCTGCCACTGGAGGTGAAATGCTTCTGCACAAGTAAGAAAGAAAGAAAGAAAGAAAGAAAGAAAGAAAGAAAGAAAGAAAGAATCTTGGGAAAGCTAGTCAACCTCTATGCATCCATGGCTCACACTGGAGGTGAAATGCTTCTGCACAAAAAAGAAAGAAAGAAAGAAAGAAAGAAAGAAAGAAAGAAAGAAAGAAAGAAAGAAAGAAAGAAAGCATGAATCTTGGGAAAGCTAGTCAGCCTCCATGCATCCATAGCTGACACTGAGGTGAAAAGGTTCTTCACAAGAGAGAAAGAAAGAATCTTGGGAAACCTAGTCAGCCTCCAGGTGTCCATGGCTGCCACTGGAGGTGAAATGCTTCTGCACAAGAAAGAAAGAAAGAAAGAAAGAAAGAAAGAAAGAAAGAAAGAAAGAAAGAAAGAACTAATCTTGAGGAAACCTAGTCAGCCTCCAGGTGTCCATGGCTGCCACTGGAGGTGAAATACTTCTGCAGAAGAAAGAAAGACAGAGAGAAAGAAAGAAAGAAAGAAAGAAAGAAAGAAAGAAAGAAAGAAAGAAAGAAGAAAGAATCTTGGGAAAGTTAGTCAGCCTCTATGGTCCATGGCTCACACCGGAGGTGAAATGCTTCTGCACAAGAAAGAAAGAAAGAATCTTGGGAAACCTAGTCAGCCTCCAGGTGTACATGGCTGCCACTGGAGGTGAAATGCTTCTGCACAAGAAAGAAAGAAAGAAAGAAAGAAAGAAAGAAAGAAAGAAAGAAAGAATCTTGGGGAAAGTTAGTCAGCCTCTATGCATCCATGGCTCACATTGGAGGTGAAAGGGTTCTGCACAAAAAAAGGAAGAAAGGAAGAAAGAAAGAAAGAAAGAAAGAAAGAAAGAAAGAAAGAAAGAAAGAATCTTGGGGAAAGTTAGTCAGCCTCCATGCATCCATGGCTGACACTGTAGGTGAAAAGGTTCTTCAGAAGAAAGAAAGAAAGAATCTTGGGAAACCTATTCAGCCTCCAGGTGTCCATGGCTGCCACTGGAGATGAAAAGGTTCTTCACAAGAAAGAAAGAAAGAAAGAAAGAAAGAAAGAAAGAAAGAAAGAAAGAAAGAATCTTGGGAAACCTAGTCAGCCTCCAGGTGTCCATGGCTGCCACTGGAGGTGAAAAGGTTCTTCACAAGAAAGAAAGAAAGAATTTGGGGAAACCTAGTCAGCCTCCAGGTGTCCATGGCTGCCACCGGAGGTGAAAAGGTTCTTCACAAGTAAGAAAGAAAGAATTTGGGAAACCTAGTCAGCCTCAGGTGTCCATGGCTGCCACTGGAGGTGAAATGCTTCTGCACAAGAAAGAAAGAAAGAAAGAAAGAAAGAAAGAAAGAAAGAAAGAAAGAAAGAAAGAAAGAATCTTGGGAAAGCTAGTCAACCTCTATGCAGCCATGGCTCACACTGGAGGTGAAATGCTTCTGCACAAGAAAGAAAGAAAGAAAGGAAGAAAGGAAGAAAGAATGAATCTTGGGAAAGCTAGTCAGCCTCCATGCATCCATAGCTGACACTGTAGGTGAAAAGGTTCTTCAGAAGAAAGAAAGAAAGAATCTTGGGAAACCTATTCAGCCTCCAGGTGTCCATGGCTGCCACTGGAGATGAAAAGGTTCTTCACAAGAAAGAAAGAAAGAAAGAAAGAAAGAAAGAAAGAAAGAAAGAAAGAAAGAATCTTGGGGAAACCTAGTCAGCCTACAGGTGTCCATGGCTGCCACTGGAGGTGAAAAGGTTCTTCACAAGTAAGAAAGAAAGAATTTGGGAAACCTAGTCAGCCTCCAGGTGTCCATGGCTGCCACTGGAGGTGAAAAGGTTCTTCACAAGTAAGAAAGAAAGAATTTCGGGGAAACCTAGTCAGCCTCCAGGTGTCCATGGCTGCCACTGGAGGTGAAATGCTTCTGCACAAGAAAGAAAGAAAGAAAGAAAGAAAGAAAGAAAGAAAGAAAGAAAGAAAGAAAGAAAGAAAGAAAGAATCTTGGGGAAAGCTAGTCAACCTCTATGCAGCCATGGCTCACACTGGAGGTGAAATGCTTCTGCACAAGAAAGAAAGAAAGAAAGAAAGAAAGAAAGAAAGAAAGAAAGAATGAATCTTGGGGAAAGCTAGTCAGCCTCCATGCATCCATAGCTGACACTGGAGGTGAAAAGGTTCTTCAGAAGAAAGAAAGAAACAAAGAATCTTGGGAAACCTAGTCAGCCTCCAGGTGTCCATGGCTGCCACTGGAGGTGAAATGCTTCTGCACAAGAAAGAAAGTAAGAAAGAAAAAGAAAGAAAGAAAGAAAGAAAGAAAGAAAGAAAGAAAGAAAGAAAGAAAGAACTAATCTTGAGGAAACCTAGTCAGCCTCCAGGTGTCCATGGCTACCACTGTAGGTGAAATACTGCACAAGAAAGAAAGACAGAAAGAAAGAAAGAAAGAAAGAAAGAAAGAAAGAAAGAAAGAAAGAATCTTGGGAAACCTAGTCAGCCTCCAGGTGTCCATGGCTGCCACTGGAGGTGAAATGCTTCTGCACAAGAAAGAAAGAAAGAAAGAAAGAAAGAAAGAAAGAAAGAAAGAAAGAATCTTGGGGAAACCTAGTCAGCCTCCAGGTGTCCATGGCTGCCACTGGAGGTGAAATGCTTCTGCACAAGAAAGAAAGAAAGAAAGAAAGAAAGAAAGAAAGAAAGAAAGAATCTTGGGGAAAGCTAGTCAACCTCTATGCATCCATGGCTCACACTGGAGGTGAAATGCTTCTGCACAAAAAAGAAAGAAAGAAAGAAAGAAAGAAAGAAAGAAAGAAAGAAAGAAAGAATGAATCTTGGGGAAAGCTAGTCAGCCTCCATGCATCCATAGCTGACACTGGAGGTGAAAAGGTTCTTCACAAGAAAGAAAGAAAGAATCTTGGGGAAACCTAGTCAGCCTCCAGGTGTCCATGGCTGCCACTGGAGGTGAAATGCTTCTGCACAAGAAAGAAAGTAAGAAAGAAAGAAAGAAAGAAAGAAAGAAAGAAAGAAAGAAAGAAAGAACTAATCTTGAGGAAACCTAGTCAGCCTCCAGGTGTCCATGGCTGCCACTGGAGGTGAAATACTTCTGCACAAGAAAGAAAGACAGAGAGAAAGAAAGAAAGAAAGAAAGAAAGAAAGAAAGAAAGAAAGAAAGAAGAAAGAATCTTGGGGAAAGTTAGTCAGCCTCTATGTCCATGGCTCACACCGGAGGTGAAATGCTTCTGCACAAGAAAGAAAGAAAGAATCTTGGGAAACTAGTCAGCCTCCAGGTGTCCATGGCTGCCACTGGAGGTGAAATGCTTCTGCACAAGAAAGAAAGAAAGAAAGAAAGAAAGAAAGAAAGAAAGAAAGAAAGAAAGAAAGAAAGAATCTTGGGGAAAGCTAGTCAGCCTCTATGCATCCATGGCTCACACTGGAGGTGAAAGGGTTCTGCACAAAAAAAAGGAAGAAAGAAAGAAAGAAAGAAAGAAAGAAAGAAAGAAAGAAAGAAAGAAAGAAAGAAAGAATCTTGGGAAAGTTAGTCAGCCTCCATGCATCCATGGCTGACACTGTAGGTGAAAAGGTTCTTCACAAGAAAGAAAGAAAGAATCTTGCGGAAACCTATTCAGCCTCCAGGTGTCCATGGCTGCCACTGGAGGTGAAAAGGTTCTTCACAAGAAAGAAAGAAAGAAAGAAAGAAAGAAAGAAAGAAAGAAAGAATCTTGGGGAAACCTAGTCAGCCTACAGGTGTCCATGGCTGCCACTGGAGGTGAAAAGGTTCTTCACAAGAAAGAAAGAAAGAATTTGCGGAAACCTAGTCAGCCTCCAGGTGTCCATGGCTGCCACGGAGGTGAAAGGTTCTTCACAAGTAAGAAAGAAAGAATTCGGGAAACCTAGTCAGCCTCCAGGTGTCCATGGCTGCCACTGGAGGTGAAATGCTTCTGCACAAGAAAGAAAGAAAGAAAGAAAGAAAGAAAGAAAGAAAGAAAGAAAGAAAGAAAGAAAGAATCTTGGGAAAGCTAGTCAACCTCTATGCAGCCATGGCTCACACTGGAGGTGAAATGCTTCTGCACAAGAAAGAAAGAAAGAAAGAAAGAAAGAAAGAATGAATGAATCTTGGGGAAAGCTAGTCAGCCTCCATGCATCCATAGCTGACACTGGAGGTGAAAAGGTTCTTCAGAAGAAAGAAAGAAACAAAGAATCTTGGGAAACCTAGTCAGCCTCCAGGTGTCCATGGCTGCCACTGGAGGTGAAATGCTTCTGCACAAGAAAGAAAGTAAGAAAGTAAAAAGAAAGAAAGAAAGAAAGAAAGAAAGAAAGAAAGAAAGAAAGAAAGAACTAATCTTGAGGAAACCTAGTCAGCCTCCAGGTGTCCATGGCTACCACTGTAGGTGAAATACTTCTGCACAAGAAAGAAAGAAAGAAAGAAAGAAAGAAAGAAAGAAAGAAAGAAAGAAAGAAAGAAAGAAAGAAAGAAAGAAAGAAAGAATCTTGGGAAACCTAGTCAGCCTCCAGGTGTCCATGGCTGCCACTGGAGGTGAAATGGTTCTGCACAAGAAAGAAAGAAAGAAAGAAAGAATCTTGGGAAACCTAGTCAGCCTCCAGGTGTCCATGGCTGCCACTGGAGGTGAAATGCTTCTGCACAAGAAAGAAAGAAAGAAAGAAAGAAAGAAAGAAAGAATCTTGGGGAAAGCTAGTCAACCTCTATGCATCCATGGCTCACACTGGAGGTGAAATGCTTCTGCACAAAAAAGAAAGAAAGAAAGAAAGAAAGAAAGAAAGAAAGAAAGAAAGAAAGAATCTTGAGGAAAGCTAGTCAGCCTCCATGCATCCATAGCTGACACTGGAGGTGAAAAGGTTCTTCACAAGAAAGAAAGAAAGAAAGAATCTTGGGGAAACCTAGTCAGCCTCCAGGTGTCCATGGCTGCCACTGGAGGTGAAATGCTTCTGCACAAGAAAGAAAGAAAGAAAGAAAGAAAGAAAGAAAGAACTAATCTTGAGGAAACCTAGTCAGCCTCCAGGTGTCCATGGCTGCCACTGGAGGTGAAATACTTCTGCACAAGAAAGAAAGACAGAGAGAAAGAAAGAAAGAAAGAAAGAAAGAAAGAAAGAAAGAAAGAAAGAAGAAAGAATCTTGGGGAAAGTTAGTCAGCCTCTATGCGTCCATGGCTCACACCGGAGGTGAAATGCTTCTGCACAAGAAAGAAAGAAAGAAAGAAAGAAAGAAAGAAAGAAAGAAAGAAAGAAAGAAAGAAAGAATCTTGGGGAAACCTAGTCAGCCTACAGGTGTCCATGGCTGCCACCAGAGGTGAAAGGCTTCTTCTTTGGGTAAGAAAGAAAGAATTTTGGGAAACCTAGTCAGCCTCCAGGTGTCCATGGCTGCCACTGGAGGTGAAATGCTTCTGCACAAGAAAGAAAGAAAGAAAGAAAGAAAGAAAGAAAGAAAGAATCTTGGGGAAAGCTAGTCAACCTCTATGCATCCATGGCTCACACTGGAGGTGAAATGCTTCTGCACAAAAAAGAAAGAAAGAAAGAAAGAAAGAAAGAAAGAAAGAAAGAAAGAAAGAAAGAAAGAAAGCATGAATCTTGGGGAAAGCTAGTCAGCCTCCATGCATCCATAGCTGACACTGGAGGTGAAAAGGTTCTTCACAAGAAAGAAAGAAAGAATCTTGGGAAACCTAGTCAGCCTCCAGGTGTCCATGGCTGCCACTGGAGGTGAAATGCTTCTGCACAAGAAAGAAAGTAAGAAAGAAAGAAAGAAAGAAAGAAAGAAAGAAAGAAAGAAAGAAAGAAAGAAAGAAAGAACTAATCTTGAGGAAACCTAGTCAGCCTCCAGGTGTCCATGGCTGCCACTGGAGGTGAAATACTTCTGCACAAGAAAGAAAGACAGAGAGAAAGAAAGAAAGAAAGAAAGAAAGAAAGAAAGAAAGAAAGAAAGAAAGAAAGAAAGAAAGAAAGAATCTTGGGGAAAGCTAGTCAGCCTCTATGCATCCATGGCTCACACTGGAGGTGAAAGGGTTCTGCACAAAAAAAAGGAAGAAAGAAAGAAAGAAAGAAAGAAAGAAAGAAAGAAAGAAAGAAAGAAAGAAAGAAAGAAAGAAAGAATCTTGGGAAAAGTTAGTCAGCCTCCATGCATCCATGGCTGACACTGTAGGTGAAAAGGTTCTTCAGAAGAAAGAAAGAAAGAATCTTGGGAAACCTATTCAGCCTCCAGGTGTCCATGGCTGCCACTGGAGGTGAAAGGTTCTTCACAAGAAAGAAAGAAAGAATCTTGGGAAACCTAGTCAGCCTCCAGGTGTCCATGGCTGCCACTGGAGGTGAAATGCTTCTGCACAAGAAAGAAAGAAAGAAAGAAAGAAAGAAAGAAAGAAAGAAAGAAAGAAAGAAAGAATCTTGGGAAACTAGTCAGCCTCCAGGTGTCCATGGCTGCCACTGGAGGTGAAATGCTTCTGCACAAGAAAGAAAGAAAGAAAGAAAGAAAGAAAGAAAGAAAGAAAGAAAGAAAGAAAGAATCTTGGGAAACCTAGTCAGCCTACAGGTGTCCATGGCTGCCACCAGAGGTGAAAGGCTTCTTTTGGGTAAGAAAGAAAGAATTTCGGAAATCTAGTCAGCCTCCAGGTGTCCATTGCTGCCACTGGAGGTGAAATGCTTCTGCACAAGAAAGAAAGAAAGAAAGAAAGAAAGAAAGAATCTTGGGGAAAGCTAGTCAACCTCTATGCATCCATGGCTCACACTGGAGGTGAAATGCTTCTGCACAAAAAAGAAAGAAAGAAAGAAAGAAAGAAAGAAAGAAAGAAAGAAAGAAAGAAAGAAAGAAAGAAAGAATCTTGCGGAAACCTAGTCAGCCTCCAGGTGTCCATGGCTGCCACTGGAGGTGAAATGCTTCTGCATAAGAAAGAAAGAAAGAATCTTGCGGAAACCTAGTCAGCCTCCAGGTGTCCATGGCTGCCACTGGAGGTGAAAGGCTTCTGCACAAGAAAGAAAGAAAGAATTTCGGGGAAACCTAGTCAGCCTCCAGGTGTCCATGGCTGCCACTGGAAAGGTTCTTCACAAGTAAGAAAGAAAGAATTTCGGGGAAACCTAGTCAGCCTCCAGGTGTCCATGGCTGCCACTGGAGGTGAAATGCTTCTGCACAAGAAAGAAAGAAAGAAAGAAAGAAAGAAAGAAAGAAAGAAAGAAAGAATCTTGGGGAAAGCTAGTCAACCTCTATGCATCCATGGCTCACACTGGAGGTGAAATGCTTCTGCACAAAAAAGAAAGAAAGAAAGAAAGAAAGAAAGAAAGAAAGAAAGAAAGAAAGAAAGAAAGAAAGAAAGCATGAATCTTGGGGAAAGCTAGTCAGCCTCCATGCATCCATAGCTGACACTGGAGGTGAAAAGGTTCTTCACAAGAAAGAAAGAAAGAATCTTGGGAAACCTAGTCAGCCTCCAGGTGTCCATGGCTGCCACTGGAGGTGAAATGCTTCTGCACAAGAAAGAAAGAAAGAAAGAAAGAAAGAAAGAAAGAAAGAAAGAAAGAAAGAATCTTGGGAAAGCTAGTCAGCCTCTATGCATCCATGGCTCACACTGGAGGTGAAAGGGTTCTGCACAAAAAAAGGAAGAAAGAAAGAAAGAAAGAAAGAAAGAAAGAAAGAAAGAAAGAAAGAAAGAAAGAAAGAATCTTGGGAAAGTTAGTCAGCCTCCATGCATCCATGGCTGACACTGTAGGTGAAAAGGTTCTTCAGAAGAAAGAAAGAAAGAATCTTGCGGAAACCTAGTCAGCCTCCAGGTGTCCATGGCTGCCACTGGAGGTGAAAAGGTTCTTCACAAGAAAGAAAGAAAGAAAGAAAGAAAGAAAGAAAGAAAGAAAGAAAGAATCTTGGGAAACCTAGTCAGCCTACAGGTGTCCATGGCTGCCACTGGAGGTGAAAAGGTTCTTCACAAGTAAGAAAGAAAGAATTCGGGAAACCTAGTCAGCCTCCAGGTGTCCATGGCTGCCACCGGAGGTGAAAAGTTTCTTCACAAGCAAGAAAGAAAGAATTTGGGAAACCTAGTCAGCCTCCAGGTGTCCATGGCTGCCACTGGAGGTGAAATGCTTCTGCACAAGAAAGAAAGAAAGAAAGAAAGAAAGAAAGAAAGAAAGAAAGAAAGAAAGAAAGAATCTTGGGAAAGCTAGTCAACCTCTATGCAGCCATGGCTCACACTGGAGGTGAAATGCTTCTGCACAAGAAAGAAAGAAAGAAAGAAAGAAAGAAAGAAAGAAAGAAAGAAAGAAAGAAAGAAGAATGAATCTTGGGAAAGCTAGTCAGCCTCCATGCATCCATAGCTGACACTGGAGGTGAAAAGGTTCTTCAGAAGAAAGAAAGAAACAAAGAATCTTGGGAAACCTAGTCAGCCTCCAGGTGTCCATGGCTGCCACTGAGGTGAAATGCTTCTGCACAAGAAAGAAAGTAAGAAAGTAAAAAGAAAGAAAGAAAGAAAGAAAGAAAGAAAGAAAGAAAGAAAGAAAGAAAGAAAGAACTAATCTTGAGGAAACCTAGTCAGCCTCCAGGTGTCCATGGCTACCACTGGAGGTGAAATGCTTCTGCACAAGAAAGAAAGACAGAAAGAAAGAAAGAAAGAAAGAAAGAAAGAAAGAAAGAAAGAAAGAAGAAAGAATCTTGGGAAACTAGTCAGCCTCCAGGTGTCCATGGCTGCCACTGGAGGTGAAATGGTTCTGCACAAGAAAGAAAGAAAGAAAGAAAGAAAGAAAGAAAGAAAGAAAGAAAGAAAGAATCTTGGGAAACCTAGTCAGCCTCCAGGTGTCCATGGCTGCCACTGGAGGTGAAATGCTTCTGCACAAGAAAGAAAGAAAGAAAGAAAGAAAGAAAGAAAGAAAGAAAGAAAGAAAGAAAGAAAGAATCTTGGGGAAAGCTAGTCAACCTCTATGCATCCATGGCTCACACTGGAGGTGAAATGCTTCTGCACAAAAAAGAAAGAAAGAAAGAAAGAAAGAAAGAAAGAAAGAAAGAAAGAAAGAAAGAATGAATCTTGGGGAAAGCTAGTCAGCCTCCATGCATCCATAGCTGACACTGGAGGTGAAAAGGTTCTTCACAAGAAAGAAAGAAAGAATCTTGGGGAAACCTAGTCAGCCTCCAGGTGTCCATGGCTGCCACTGGAGGTGAAATGCTTCTGCACAAGAAAGAAAGTAAGAAAGAAAGAAAGAAAGAAAGAAAGAAAGAAAGAAAGAAAGAAAGAAAGAAAGAAAGAAAAAGAAAGAACTAATCTTGAGGAAACTAGTCAGCCTCCAGGTGTCCATGGCTGCCACTGGAGGTGAAATACTTCTGCACAAGAAAGAAAGACAGAGAGAAAGAAAGAAAGAAAGAAAGAAAGAAAGAAAGAAAGAAAGAAAGAAAGAAAGAAAGAAAGAATCTTGGGGAAAGCTAGTCAGCCTCTATGCATCCATGGCTCACACTGGAGGTGAAAGGGTTCTGTTCAAAAAAGAAAGAAAGAAAGAAAGAAAGAAAGAAAGAAAGAAAGAAAGAAAGAAAGAAAGAATCTTGGGGAAAGTTAGTCAGCCTCCATGCATCCATGGCTGACACTGTAGGTGAAAAGGTTCTTCAGAAGAAAGAAAGGAAGAATCTTGGGAAACTATTCAGCCTCCAGGTGTCCATGGCTGCCACTGGAGGTGAAAAGGTTCTTCACAAGAAAGAAAGAAAGAATCTTGGGGAAACCTAGTCAGCCTCCAG
>CM071610.1:25937844-25942844 GCA_036365135.1 Miichthys miiuy | reverse complement strand
AGAATCTTGCGGAAACCTAGTCAGCCTCCAGGTGTCCATGGCTGCCACTGGAGGTGAAATGCTTCTGCACAAGAAAGAAAGAAAGAAAGAAAGAAAGAAAGAAAGAATCTTGGGGAAACCTAGTCAGCCTCCAGGTGTCCATGGCTGCCACTGGAGGTGAAAAGGTTCTTCACAAGAAAGAAAGAAAGAATCTTGCGGAAACCTAGTCAGCCTCCAGGTGTCCATGGCTGCCACGGAGGTGAAAAGGTTCTTCACAAGAAAGAAAGAAAGAATTTGGGAAACCTAGTCAGCCTCCAGGTGTCCATGGCTGCCACTGGAGGTGAAATGCTTCTGCACAAGAAAGAAAGAAAGAAAGAAAGAAAGAAAGAAAGAAAGAAAGAATCTTGGGAAAGCTAGTCAACCTCTATGCATCCATGGCTCACACTGGAGGTGAAATGCTTCTGCACAAGAAAGAAAGAAAGAAAGAAAGAAAGAAAGAAAGAAAGAAAGAAAGAAAGAAAGAATGAATCTTGGGAAAGCTAGTCAGCCTCCATGCATCCATGGCTGACACTGGAGGTGAAAAGGTTCTTCACAAGAAAGAAAGAAAGAATCTTGGGGAAAGCTAGTCAGCCTCCAGGTGTCCATGGCTGCCACTGGAGGTGAAATGCTTCTGCACAAGAAAGAAAGAAGGAAAGAAAGAAAGAAAGAAAGAAAGAAAGAAAGAAAGAAAGAAAGAAAGAAAGAAAGAAAGAAAGAAAGAAAGAATGAATGAATCTTGGGGAAAGCTAGTCAGCCTCCATGCATCCATAGCTGACACTGGAGGTGAAAAGGTTCTTCAGAAGAAAGAAAGAAAGAATCTTGGGGAAACCTAGTCAGCCTCCAGGTGTCCATGGCTGCCACTGGAGGTGAAATGCTTCTGCACAAGAAAGAAAGAAAGAAAGAAAAAAGAAAGAAAGAAAGAAAGAAAGAACTAATCTTGAGGAAACCTAGTCAGCCTCCAGGTGTCCATGGCTACCATGGAGGTGAAATGCTTCTGCACAAGAAAGAAAGACAGAGAGAAAGAAAGAAAGAAAGAAAGAAAGAAAGAAAGAAAGAAAGAAAGAAAGAATGAATCTTGGGAAACCTAGTCAGCCTCCAGTTGTCCATGGCTGCCACTGGAGGTGAAATGGTTCTGCACAAGAAAGAAAGAAAGAAAGAAAGAAAGAAAGAAAGAAAGAAAGAAAGAAAGAAAGAATCTTGGGAAACCTAGTCAGCCTACAGGGTCCATGGCTGCCACCAGAGGTGAAAGGCTTCTTCACAAGTAAGAAAGAAAGAATTTGGGAAACCTAGTCAGCCTCCAGGTGTCCATGGCTGCCACTGGAGGTGAAATGCTTCTGCACAAGAAAGAAAGAAAGAAAGAAAGAAAGAAAGAAAGAAAGAAAGAAAGAAAGAAAGAAAGAAAGAATCTTGGGGAAAGCTAGTCAACCTCTATGCATCCATGGCTCACACTGGAGGTGAAATGCTTCTGCACAAAAAAGAAAGAAAGAAAGAAAGAAAGAAAGAAAGAAAGAAAGAAAGAAAGAAAGAAAGAAAGAATCTTGGGGAAAGCTAGTCAGCCTCCAGGTGTCCATGGCTGCCACTGGAGGTGAAATGGTTCTGCACAAGAAAGAAAGAAAGAAAGAAAAAAGAAAGAAAGAAAGAAAGAAAGAAAGAAAGAAAGAAAGAAAGAAAGAAAGAATCTTGGGAAACATAGTCAGCCTACAGGTGTCCATGGCTGCCACCAGAGGTGAAAGGCTTCTTCACAAGTAAGAAAGAAAGAATTTCGGGGAAACCTAGTCAGCCTCCAGGTGTCCATGGCTGCCACTGGAGGTGAAATGGTTCTGCACAAGAAAGAAAGAAAGAAAGAAAGAAAGAAAGAAAGAAAGAAAGAAAGAAAGAAAGAAAGAAAGAAAGAAAGAAAGAAAGAATCTTGGGGAAACCTAGTCAGCCTACAGGTGTCCATGGCTGCCACTGGAGGTGAAATGCTTCTGCACAAGAAAGAAAGAAAGAAAGAAAGAAAGAAAGAAAGAATCTTGGGAAACCTAGTCAGCCTACAGGTGTCCATGGCTGCCACGGAGGTGAAAGGCTTCTTCACAAGTAAGAAAGAAAGAATTTGGGAAACCTAGTCAGCCTCCAGGTGTTTATGGCTGCCACTGGAGGTGAAATGCTTCTGCACAAGAAAGAAAGAAAGAAAGAAAGAAAGAAAGAAAGAAAGAAAGAAAGAAAGAAAGAATCTTGGGAAAGCTAGTCAACCTCTATGCATCCATAGCTCACACTGGAGGTGAAATACTTCTGCAGAAAAAAAGAAAGAAAGAAAGAAAGAAAGAAAGAAAGAAAGAAAGAAAGAATCTTGGGAAACCTAGTCAGCCCAGGTGTCCATGGCTGCCACTGGAGGTGAAATGGTTCTGCACAAGAAAGAAAGAAAGAAAGAAAGAAAGAAAGAAAGAAAGAAAGAAAGAAAGAATGAATCTTGGGAAAGAAAGAAAGAAAGAAAGAAAGAAAGAAAGAAAGAAAGAAAGAAAGAAAGAATGAATCTTGGGAAAGAAAGAAAGAAAGAAAGAAAGAAAGAAAGAAAGAAAGAAAGAAAGAAAGAAAGAATCTTGGGGAAACCTAGTCAGCCTACAGGTGTCCATGGCTGCCACCAGAGGTGAAAGGCTTCTTCACAAGTAAGAAAGAAAGAATTTCGGGGAAACCTAGTCAGCCTCCAGGTGTCCATGGCTGCCACTGGAGGTGAAATGCTTCTGCACAAGAAAGAAAGAAAGAAAGAAAGAAAGAAAGAAAGAAAGAATCTTGGGGAAAGCTAGTCAACCTCTATGCATCCATGGCTCACACTGGAGGTGAAATGCTTCTGCACAAAAAAGAAAGAAAGAAAGAAAGAAAGAAAGAAAGAAAGAAAGAAAGAATGAATCTTGGGGAAAGCTAGTCAGCCTCCATGCATCCATAGCTGACACGGAGGTGAAAAGGTTCTTCAGAAGAAAGAAAGAAAGAATCTTGGGAAACCTAGTCAGCCTCCAGGTGTCCATGGCTGCCACTGGAGGTGAAATGCTTCTGCACAAGAAAGAAAGTAAGAAAGAAAGAAAGAAAGAAAGAAAGAAAGAAAGAAAGAAAGAAAGAACTAATCTTGAGGAAACCTAGTCAGCCTCCAGGTGTCCATGGCTACCACTGGAGGTGAAATACTTCTGCACAAGAAAGAAAGACAGAGAGAAAGAAAGAAAGAAAGAAAGAAAGAAAGAAAGAAAGAAAGAAAGAAAGAAAGAAAGAATCTTGGGGAAAGTTAGTCAGCCTCTATGCGTCCATGGCTCACACCGGAGGTGAAATGCTTCTGCACAAGAAAGAAAGAAAGAAAGAAAGAAAGAAAGAATCTTGGGGAAACCTAGTCAGCCTCCAGGTGTCCATGGCTGCCACTGGAGGTGAAATGCTTCTGCACAAGAAAGAAAGAAAGAAAGAAAGAAAGAAAGAAAGAAAGAAAGAAAGAAAGAAAGAAAGAAAGAAAGAAAGAAAGAAAGAATCTTGGGAAACCTAGTCAGCCTACAGGTGTCCATGGCTGCCACCGAGGTGAAAGGCTTCTTCAGAAGTAAGAAAGAATTTGAGGAAACCTAGTCAGCCTCCAGGTGTCCATGGCTGCCACTGGAGGTGAAATGCTTCTGCACAAGAAAGAAGAAAGAAAGAAAGAAAGAAAGAAAGAAAGAAAGAAAGAAAGAAAGAAAGAAAGAATGAATCTTGGGAAAGCTAGTCAGCCTCCATGCATCCATAGCTGACACTGGAGGTGAAAAGGTTCTTAGAAGAAAGAAAGAAAGAATCTTGGGGAAACCTAGTCAGCCTCCAGGTGTCCATGGCTGCCACCGGAGGTGAAATGCTTCTGCACAAGAAAGAAAAAAAGAAAGAAAGAAAGAAAGAAAGAAAGAAAGAAAGAATCTTGAAACCTATTCAGCCTCCAGGTGTCCATGGCTGCCACTGGAGGTGAAAAGGTTCTTCACAAGAAAGAAAGAAAGAATCTTGGAAACCTAGTCAGCCTCCAGGTGTCCATGGCTGCCACTGGAGGTGAAATGGTTCTGCACAAGAAAGAAAGAAAGAAAGAAAGAAAGAAAGAAAGAAAGAAAGAAAGAAAGAATCTTGGGAAAGTTAGTCAGCCTCCATGCATCCATGGCTGCCACTGGAGGTGAAATGCTTCTGCACAAGAAAGAAAGAAAGAAAGAAAGAAAGAAAGAAAGAAAGAAAGAAAGAAAGAAAGAATCTTGGGAAAGCTAGTCAGCCTCCATGGGTCCATGGCTGCCACTGGAGGTGAAATGCTTCTACACAAGAAAGAAAGAAAGAAAGAAAGAAAGAAAGAAAGAATGAATCTTGGGGAAAGCTAGTCAGCCTCCATGCATCCATAGCTGACACTGGAGGTGAAAAGGTTCTTCACAAGAAAGAAAGAAAGAATCTTGGGGAAACCTAGTCAGCCTCCAGGTGTCCATGGCTGCCACTGGAGGTGAAATGCTTCTGCACAAGAAAGAAAGAAAGAAAGAAAGAAAGAAAGAAAGAAAGAAAGAAAGAAAGAATCTTGGGGAAACCTAGTCAGCCTCCAGGTGTCCATGGCTGCCACTGGAGGTGAAATACTTCTGCACAAGAAAGAAAGACAGAGAGAAAGAAAGAAAGAAAGAAAGAAAGAAAGAAAGAAAGAAAGAAAGAAAGAAAGAAAGAATCTTGGGGAAAGTTAGTCAGCCTCCATGCATCCATGGCTGCCACTGGAGGTGAAATGCTTCTGCACAAGAAAGAAAGAAAGAAAGAAAGAAAGAAAGAAAGAAAGAAAGAAAGAAAGAAAGAATCTTGGGAAAGCTAGTCAGCCTCCATGGGTCCATGGCTGCCACTGGAGGTGAAATGCTTCTACACAAGAAAGAAAGAAAGAAAGAAAGAAAGAAAGAAAGAAAGAAAGAAAGAAAGAATCTTGGGGAAACCTAGTCAGCCTCCAGGTGTCCATGGCTGCCACTGGAGGTGAAATGCTTCTGCACAAGAAAGAAAGA